>WFMF01000879.1:0-31210 GCA_011033025.1 Beroe forskalii | reverse complement strand
AATTATGGGACAGACAACGTCTGGCAAAGCCTTTCATTGTGTATATAACATATTTTTTGGCAACCATGCCATATACATTGGGGTATTTGCATCCAATTCTTGGTGCACAACACACAACCATCAATTAAGACATGTTAAATTTACACACCATCCTGTCTGACGGTTGTGTGCTACTTGTCTAATAGTATAATACCACATTGCTATGAACTCAGCTTTGCTTCAGATTTAATATTTATTCTAACCAGATGCAGAGCCCTCTTTTGCGCGCGGCACGCGCCATCGTTTCACGTTGCCCTAACCAGAGCTCTGGTTAGGGGAACGTTTCACGTCTCAAAAAAGATCGAAATTGGCGAAAGCACTTGGATAGGTGAAGCTCTTCCTAAGCCCGCATAGGTGTGTGACGTGTATACGCGCCGCGCGACGATAACAGGGGTTGAGGGGCATTTATACGTGATTAGTTCCCCTAACCAGGGGTTTAGCGGCTTGCCGCGCCGCGCACTCCGTGCGCGAAACCAGGGCGCTGGTTAGGGCAACGTGATTAGCAAGTAAAACAGATATATACGTATACACGTATATCCCTGTTTGCATTGCGAGGCGCGCTTCCCCAGGGAACTGGGGAAGCGCCGCGCGTACGCACACCTAGCCTATATGTGGGCTTTGGAAAAATGTGCAACGTGTACTATACTATACTGAGGTTTTCTAAGCCCGCATAGGTGTGTGTACGCGCGCGGCGCTTCCCTGAGGAAGCGCGCCGCGCGACGATAACAGGGATATACGTGTTTAGCAATACTGAGGTATACAAGTTTAGCAATTAGCATGGCATTATATTGCTGAACACTTGATATTGCTCTAACCAGATCTAGATCCCTTGTTTTACGGTCAGTCTCCCATATAAACGGGAGCCTTCATTATCTATGACAATGACGTCACTCAATTAAGCACATCTAGCGCTTTAACCATTAAGGTTAAGGTTCTGGTTAGGGTCAGGATTTGTAAGATTTAGGATAAGAATTAAGGTTAGGGTTTTGGTTAAACATTAAAGGTGTTTAAAGGTGTGTTCTTAATGTAAACCAATGAATTGAATATTGTTACGATTTGTGATGGCTTGATTTTGACAGCTTTAAGTTATTGGACGCCTGTGTTAAAGGGCGTGTTTTTTTATTGAAAGCCAATTTATGTTTACTAGTGAATTGAAGTGAGATGGTTCAATACCATTATGTTTTTATTATTATTATTATAATACCATTAATTTTATCTTATCTTATCTTATCTTAGGGCAATAGTTAGGTTTAGGATACAGAAAGATTTACGTCACTCAGAGCCGTTTCCTAGCTCAAAGATTTGATGTGTCAAACACAGCAGTCGATCAAATGGAGTTGATTGATCGATCAATTCCATTCACGACTGATGTACTATACATGTAGTATAGTATACAGTAACTTACATGCAGTATAGTATACAGTTACTCGTTTAGTGTATAAAAGAGTTGTGCGTGGAAGTGTTGGTATGTAAAGTCTGTGTATCTTTATCTCTATAGAGATAAAGATACACAGACTTTACATACCATACATAGTATGATTCTCTTTATCTAATAGATATTTCATAACTGATATTTGAATTAAAAAGAAATCTTTCTTCAAGACATCAATCTGCAAGACTTTTCTCCAACTCCGTACTTGAACACCAACATGATTCCTTTAGGTAATGCAATGTGGAGAGCAGTAGGATCATAGTGAGATCTTAGTGAGATATTTCATAAGTTATTATATTTCTAATATTGCTCTTTCAGATATATGTTGCTAGAGAAATGTCCATTTCATTGTACTTGTATTGCTAGTGGGGTCTTATACCTTACCAGTTATTGTGTTTCATTGCTTCTGATCCACCAAGTTGTATTCACAAGTGGTAGCAGGAAGTAAGCAATGACAGAAGAAGAAACTGGTAGTAAATATGGTGGTTATATAAGGCCCCACCAGCATTCACAGAAGGAGAGAACTACAATGACTGGAAGATGGACATTGAATTATGGAAAGAGTTCACTTCACTGGAAAAGAAAAAGCAGGGCAGAGCATTATTGTTGGAGTTTAAACCTGGAAAGGTGAAGGATGCTGTGAGATCTCTGGGAAAAGAAGTTGTTGTTGCTGAAGATCGAGCCCTTTGTATCGAGTGATCTGCACACATATGCGTGATAATGAACAATTGATATTGTCAATCAATATTTCAATTTTTCATTCAGAAGAAAACAAATATCAGAATTTAAAACAAATGTTTTACAATGAACTTAATTAATACTTCTATATAGGAATGGAAGAAAAGACAGGGTTTTTTTCAAAGTGGGAGGGACTATGAGTCTCGTTATGTAAATCATCGATATCTATCATATGAGAAAAGATTTTGAGTCAATATGAAAGTGTCGATTACTTCAGCCCACATAGCAAAGTCTACAAGGTTTTTGTTTTATTGTTTATTAGTCAATATATCCTAGGTATATTTATTACAAAAAACACAGCTTTGAATTTCTTTTGTATAATTTTTGAATGTTTAGTATTCACCACATTTTAGGGCTTGAATTTTTAATAACACATATACATCTTTCAATAGACTAGATTATTAAACAGTTTCACCTCATATCATTGGTTCAATTTGGTATTTTGATATTCAATTTTATTTTGTTTCACTCCTTACATTGGTTTTCACATCGTAATCTCAGAATGTTGTGTTACACTGGAGATCCTGAAGAAGAAATATTTAATTTCAAAACTGTCAGTCGATTAGTGGTATACATAGTGTGTGGTTTTGATATCATTTTTGAGAATTGTGTTTCACTGCATCAATGATCAATCACTTCAAACACAGCTTTGATTAATGATAAATTAAGGGATTGTTCACATATTACATAATCAATTTTTGGCCGATTTAAACCCCCCCCCTCCCCCTCATAATCAAGTTTACAGAAGTTGTATTTGTTACAATAATATGTAACACTAGCAGGCCCGTTCGGCACTGCTACGCAGTGTCTCGTCCACAAATTTCGGACCTAAACAGTTCAAATTAATGAAAATCTTTTTACCGCATTGAAAAATCCGAATCAGAACCAAAGTTGTTCAGTGGAGTAGCGTATCAAAATCAACAAAGCAAGAAATGAAATTCACTGTTACCATAGCAACGCAAGCACTTCCCACTATCTGCACGTGCATGCCGACACAAACCCATACACACATCGACACAGTGCCCATACACACGGTTTTCCCATTCTAATCTATGATGCCGACACAATGGCCCATACACACGCCTTGACACAGTGTCCATTTTCCCATTCTAATCTATGATGCCGACACAATAATCCACACACACGCCGACACAAAATCCATACACACTTACCAAATTATAATTAAAGATAATCATATTATATAGATTACATAATATGTGAACAATCCCCCTTGGTGATTACGTAATATGTGAACAATCCCTAATTAGTACAACTCTTTACATTTCTACAAGTGGGAAAATGAATTTTCACACAGTCACATTTTCAGGAATGGGTTGCTAAACAACCTGCTAGGTTTGAATGGGACCGATGGGTGACTATGGGTTGCATTGGATTTCTTGTTGGCTTGACAGCATTTGTTATGCATCAAGGTTACAGTGGTTTTTATAGGAATTTAAGTTCTTCTTAAATCAGTAGATACATAAAAAGTTAGTGCTATTTCAATCGTTCATGTTTATTCTTTAAAGATAGTATGTGTAATGTTATCAATCATGTTTTTGGTTATAATTGGCCCTGCCTGAAGACATGCATACACTTGTATGAAGTAAAAAGGAGCAGGGGCCTTTTCAGGTAGGTAATCGAAGTTTGTGTGTTACTGCAGGTAGGGTCAATTACCATACCTCACAAGGCATATTTAAATGTACAAAATTAGGAGATTTTTAATATAAATTTCAATTTCCAAAATTATTTCCCCTGAATTAATTACTAGCTGATTATGATTTGACAAGTTTGGGTATCAATGTAGCTTCATATACTGTAGCATAAAATATGGAATAACCAGGCAAATAAGTACATAACTTATTTAACCCTTCTACTCTGATATACTTATGTCATAAATATTTAAGTGCATAAGGTTAAATTCATCTTAAGTGCAGTAACTAATTCAAAATGAAACCCTTAAATGCTCTCTAGATGAAATTTCAAAAATAATTGAATGAAGGGATCATGTTATTTAGTCTCGTAAGGCATTGCCTAAGTACTTAAGTGTTTTGTTGCATAAAGTTGTTATGATGTGTAGTAGAATATGTGACTTGTACCACATAATATATAAGCAAATTCTGCATTTATCAGGTATAAGTCTGATTTCTGAGTCAATGCACGAGGTGGCACTAAACCAGATTGAGGAAAGTAAAATTGGGGAAGGATGGGCTGTTCTGACTGGCATCTCTATCATCTTGGTCCTGCTCAGCTCCTCCATTGTTGTCGTGAGTTTAAAACATCGACATCATTCAAGAGTGCTTTAAATTATAACTTTGTGGGGGAAGAAGTTGAGAAGGAAAGTATGAGTGACAAGAGAAACTATTAAGTCTTTCTTTTGTTTCTACTTATTATTCTGTTGCCCATACCACTGGTATGATATCTTGAAGTCAGTAGGTACCTGCCACCCCTCAGATTTGGTGTCCTGCAGCCGGAGGATCGGGACTTCCAGAACTCATTGCCTACCTGAATGGGACCAATGTGCGCAGGATCTTCTCCCTCAAGACCTACGTCGTCAAGTTCATCTCCTGTCTTCTGGCTGTAGGTTCTGGGCTCCCAGTTGGACCTGAAGGCCCCATGATAGCTCTCGGGTAACGGTTCTCTTTGATCTTGTTTCCTTCCATATCTCATTGTTCACATTGCAAATGAAACTTCCAGGAAATTTAAAATCTTAGAATTACTTGTACTGTAGGTAATAACCTTTAATTTTCATATTCGCTTTGGAAGTTCCGTATTAATCTTTTGATCTTTCCAACTGCAGAGGTCTGATTGGAGCAAGTGTCAGTCAGTTTAAATCTAAAGTCTTGAAGCTGGACATTGCTCTGTTCAAACGGCTCCGGAACTCTGAGGACAGGTGCCAAATCTGTAGTAACTAGTTGTACTAATTAACTAAACTACTGATAATTACTACTGATAAGTGATAATACTCATACTTTGATAATATAACTACTGACAATATGCCTAGTGTACATAATATCTGTACATATCTACACCTTCCATCTTAATCATCCCCCTTCGTGACAAAATATCAAAAGTTAAACGCCTCCTGGACCAACGACTCCATGTTTTAGTTGATAAAGAATTGAAGGTATTAAGTTTTCCATAGCAAAAGTACACACTGTGTAGTGTGTCCCAGATTATGTAGGATAAGACAAGTAGGAAGTCGTATTCTCAAACGCCTGCCACACGTCAGAAGAATGACTAGAATGAAATAGCAGCGAAATGAACATAACATGACATATTTCATTAGATAATCCACCATATCGCAGATGATAATGCAATAAACATGGTATTTATTAGTTGTTTTGTACATGCTGCGATAGAAATCTCACTTGGTCATTTCCCTTTGTTTTTGTATTACCTACCTACCTAATATACTAATATTTTACCAACTGCGTGAATGCACCAAGTATATTATACGGTCTCGTGTCGATTGATTGACCCCCTCCCGTGGAGCCGTGGGGGTGGCAGTGTCTAATATTTGGAAAATTTCAAAAATAGACGAGAACCTAGCACATATTATTCGATACCTCAATCATCTCAAATTCTAGGATTTGCCCTGTAAATTAGTATTTATTATTGAAATTTTTATTTTTTCTCATACTCAGACATTCGAAATTTTGGTTCTTTAACAATAATGTAAATGTTGGCTCATTCTCTCATCGCTTGAATTGTGAGCCACTATCACCTCCTAATTCTTGAAATGCAATGATGTTGCCGTCTCCACTCGCATGCAGGTCGTTGAAATGTAACTTTGGACTACGAATTAGGAACAGAATATCACAATTTATACATTCCTGCAGCCTTTTATCTTAATTGCAGTGTGTACTCCAAGCCTGCCTTGAATACATTGATGTAATTTGATAGCACAGCAAGTATACTTTTCTACTTTGGACAAATTCCAAGCTTTATGCTTTTATGCTGCCTCCTAATACCATCTTGCGTCCTATACAATCTTGACAAACCTATAATATATCGGTGTAAAAACCAAGCAAATTCAAGCGAATAAGACAATTGTTACGACAATATCAAGGTTAATAATATAACGGCATAAATATTGTTCTGATAATTTAAAGCATGCCATATTGTCTCTAAAACGAATTCGCAAACGAAGGTGTGAAGTATCTAGAAATCAAGCAAAAACTGCGACTTTTCAAAGCAAATTAGATCTTGAAGGGATTCAAATCACTCATCAAGCAAGGAGGGTGTTTTAGTGTAGGTACCTACTGGGCTTGAAAATTGCTATCGTTAGGAGGAACTTTCTGACGGCCGGCGCTGGGGCGGGGGTGAGCGCTGCGTTTGGTGCCCCAGTGGGGGGCCTCCTCTTTGCAATGGAGGAGGTGTCTAGTTTCTGGAGTGATAAGTTGGGCTGGCAGACTTTCTTCTGTTGCATGGTCTCAGCCTTCACGGCAGTGAGTTCTGTGTCAATGAGATTATAGACTCGTGCAGGGCCGTAATTCTCAATTTTGAGATGGGGGGGCTGGGCGAGCGAAGCGAGCCCAGAGAACGGGGTCCAGGGGCGGATAATTTAAGGGCATAGCGGCGGAGCCCCCCGGAGGGCGCAGGGGTCTGGGGGGCGCAGCCCCAGCGGGTCCAGGGCAGTGCCCCTGGCCAAGTTAGGGGGGCGGAGCCCCCGGAAAAATTTTTTCAATGTCTGAGAATGAATTTCGGGCTACAGAAATGGGTAAGAATCGTGAAAATGATAAGTCTTATACAATGGTACTTTGACAAGTTTTGAGCAACTTTTCAAGCCATGTGTAGTACAATTTGTGCCTTTCCCAACTGATGGCCCATTTTTAGCGCAGAGCACTTGCTTGTTTTTAGGCCTAAAATTGTTATGAACATCATTGAATCTTTTTTATTCATTCCAGTATGACACTTGCATTGCTCAGATTACTGCACTTCTGTACTGTTGTTTGTTGATGATAATACCATGGATTACCTACAAACTAGCCTACATGAAGTGTTGATATGATGTGCAAACCTTCACAATTGCAAATGACGCATCAAAATCATTCCGTATTTAATAAGTAAACTGTAAAGATCAATTAAGTTGGAAATTTTAATAGGGAGTTTTAAGTTTTTTTTGAGTCATTCAAAAATCTTGGGGGGGCTTCAGCCCCCCTAGCCCCCCCGGGAATTACGGCCCTGGACTCGTGTCTACGTTTAAAATGATGTCTTGGACTGATTAGACTGGTATCTTGGACTCATTAAGCTGATGTGTTGGACAGATTAGACTGCTGTCTTGGACTGATTTGACTGACGTTTTGGACGGATTTGACAGATGTTTTCGACTGATTAGACTGATCTCTTGAATCAGCTGCTTTTTGACGTTAGGATTTTTTCATCAAGACTCATCAATTAGTGAACTGTTGCAAAATTGTTGCAGTTAATGAGGCTGTAATAATACATTAGTACCTACCTGTCATAATACATTATTACATGCACACATTCATACATGTATGAATTTGTACCTGTCAACTTTCCAGACAAACCTACAAATTAGATGATGAAAACGATAAACTATCTGATTTGGATGTTTCGATGAAACAATTAATACTCTTCGTGATCCATTTGTATTTTGCGACCAATGAATTGTTGCAATTTGTGATTGCATGTTATCGAAACATTAATTTTACAGCTGCAGCTCTGAAGTATTAGAAAGTAACATTTTGCCATAGTAACGATTACTTAGTTTTCAAGCTTCCTAAGGTTGCTATGATAGAACATAAATAAGTTTTGATCTGCCAGGCTTTATATATTATCTCCTCGACTCAAAATCACAAGGATTTATTGGCAAATGTTCCAATATTGTTAGCAACACATTGAAAAAGATTCAATTTGCTAATATAATCCAAAACCATTTCCAAATTGCCAGCAGTTGACTTATCGCAGGACCAATTCTCGCTGGACCGAGTGTTTCTCTCACCACATCTTTCCATTCCCAGGACCTTTTCAACTCCGCCTTCTCCAAGTTCGAGTACACAGGCAACTTCGGCCTGTTCCAGAAGGACAACTACATAATCTTCCATGTGGAGAACTACATCCCGCTCAACTTGCTCGTCTTCCTGCCTGCCATAGTGCTGGGCGCCATCGGGGGCGTTCTGGGGGCACTCTTCACCTTCACTAACTTAAAGGTGGGGTTACTCTAAGCCCGCTCCTAGAGTTTTAACCCTTCATAGTAAGGGGTTATTCACTCTTAACCTTCACTGACTTAAAGGTGGGGTTACTCTAAGCTCGCTCCTAGAGTTTTTACCCTTCATAGTAAGGGGTTATTCACTCTTAACCTTCACTGACTTAAAGGTGGGGTTGCTTCATCCTCGCTCCTTAACCCCTTCATACTGTACTAGAAGCAAATAATGATGCATTTATACACAGAGTTTTCCCCAAGTCCAGTTGTGTCAGAGTATTCTCAGAATTTTAATCAGTATCTCGGGGGGGGTTCGTCCTCCAAATAAACTTACTTGTTAACTCATGAAATTTTGCAGGTCAGTTCAGTTTGATCCAACTAAGAAAATGCTGCTTTCAGAACTGTGAATTTCGGCCATTTTCACGATTTACAGCCTCTTAAAAACCCAATTTTTGGCCTAAAATGGACTTCTTTGTCTATAATTGTCCACAAGGACCAAAAATAAGGCTGAAAACTGCTTTTTCCCATGTGACTGCCTTCCCGAGAGTGTACTACTTTCATAGTAAAAGGTTTTGAACTACTTAAACTGGCCAGATTGGATTTTAAAAAACGTTATCGGTAATAGATTAAGCAATAAGCATAATACTATAATAGTATGAAATCAGGTAAAAGTTAAGTTCGGTTGATATATGCCCGAACAGTGTTCCAACCATTTTGCAAAATTTCAGTTATCACTTATTCCCCACCAATGAGATTAATTTCGCCAACTTGATCCTCCTCAGATTGTTAGAATCAGACGACTCCTACATGACTCTGCAGCACGTATCCCGAACCTCCTCAGCCTTGTCAAGATAATTGAGCCTATCCTCATCATTACCATAGTGTCAACTCTCAAAGTGCTGGTTTCAGATGCATTTCCATGCATGCAACCTCAGTGTATCTTCACTAATAGCAGGTATTCCCATGCATGTAGCCTCAGTGTATCTTCACTAATAGCAGGTATTCCCATGCATGTAGCCTCAGTGTATCTTCCCTAATAACAGGTATTCCCATGCATGCAACCTCAGTGTATCTTCCCTAGTAGCAGGTATTCCCATGCATGTAGCCTCAGTGTATCTTCCCTAATAACAGGTATTCCCATGCATGTAGCCTCAGTGTATCTTCCCTAGTAGCAGGTATTCCCATGCATGTAGCCTCAGTGTATCTTCCCTAATAACAGGTATTCCCATGCATGTTGATTGTAGCCTCAGTGTATCTTCCCTAATAGCAGGTATTCCCATGCATGTAGCCTCAGTGTATCTTCCCTAATAACAGGTATTCCCATGCATGTAGCCTCAGTGTATCTTCCCTAATAACAGGTATTCCCATGCATGCAACCTCAGTGTATCTTCACTAATAACAGGTATTCCCATGCATGTAGCCTCAGTATATCTTCACTAATAACAGGTATTCCCATGCATCTTCCCTTATAGTAGGTATTGATATTAGATGATCAATTCCTGACTTGATAGCAATGATTATATCACCCTTATATTAGTATATTTTCAGATTATACCCATTTTGGAAGATAATATCACAGTTTCAGCCCGGTGTGTCTGGGTCACGGAGGAGGTAACGGCTTCCACACCGAGCTCACTGTGGAAACGTTCGCTTGTGAGCAGCAGGACGATGACATTGTAATTGTAAATGGGAATCAGTACTTCAATGGAACATACAACCCCTTTGCTACACTCTTCTTTGCTTCAGGTGAAATGGTTTCATTGTACCGTATCTCTTTTATCCTCATGAAGCCATTATGCCATGCGCATTACACACAGAAATCTGTTATTGCAGTTTCCAGACACTGTGAAAAAATCATTTCATTGGAAAGTTTATTAGTTTTAGCCCTCAAGATATACATACTATGAGGTTATTAATATATAGCACCTCAAAATCAGCACATTGATGTGGAAAATGGCTTTAATTTCTAAAAGAAATAAATCTTGTCCATCTGAAGAATCTTGAGAGATGCTGTTGAGGCTGGAAGTAACGTGGCCCCTCAGGAGAGGAAGCGATCCACCACCTCTTTTCCAGACAGACCCACAACGAGCTACCCCCTCTTCCCCTCGCCATCGCCCTCCTCCTCTACTTCCCCCTCGCCTGCTGGACTGCCGGCACCAGCGTCGCGTCCGGTCTCGTGGTGCCCATGCTGTGAGTTATGGGGAAGGGGTTTAATAAAAGCCAGTAGGTAGTGTAGGCTATCTGGGCACTGGGTAGTGCTAGGCACGAGCGAGCATCTGTGTGATTGGGATGGGTTCAATGTAACATTATATCACACATATTACTATTAGGGGCTAGTGGAGTACTGGGTGCTAATCCTAGTGTCCTCTCCACTGTCACAGGCTGATTGGGGGTCTCTTCGGACGGCTGGTCGGATGTTTAGCAGTGATGGTAGTTGGAGTTCACACAACTCCTTTCTGGGCGTGGCTTGACCCCGGGGCTTTCGCCCTCATTGGAGCAGCCTCCTTCTTTGGGGGAGTGTCTCGTCTTACGATGTCTCTAGCTGTCATATTGGTGAGTAGAACCATGTCACTAACTGTCATATTGATGAGTAGAACCATGTCACTTATAGCTGTTCTACTAATCAATATAACACGGTTCTTCTCATGAATCATACTATGATATAACAACACGTAACAACATATGAGGCATATCGTGTCACTATATATAAAAAACGAATGACCAGCCTTAATTTCAGATGGAAATGACTAACGACATTCAGTTTCTACTTCCTATCATGGTGACGATAATGGTCAGCAAATGGGTCGGGGATCTCTTGACTCATTCTTTTTACCATGCCTTGCTAGAGGTCAGTCAAAGCATATTGTTTTACATCAAAGATTGTACGAATGACCTTTTAATTCCTTATTCCAGATGTCTTCCAGTGATGAAGTTTAGAATTTAGAAAAGTCCTTGTGCGAATGTACACATGCATGTTTTAAAGAATCAATTTCAAGGTTAGAATGGTTTGAGCATTGAACCCAAATTACGTTAGCTAACTGCAGTGTACAGTTTCACTCGATGCCACTACACCTAAACTCCCAAATACTCCGACTTGACTGATATTATAAACAAGGACAAGGAGCACTCTCGTGTGAAGTTTACACTGTGTTATGACGTATTTACGCCACAAACATAACGTTTTTACTCCTCAAATATGACGTTTCACGCCACAAATATATGTTTCGATTGACTTCCCAAACGATGTAGCAGATTTCAGACTTTGATTTTATGAGGGGTTTTCGAGTGATCCAAGAGAAATTTACGCCACAAATATGACCTTTTTACGCCACAGCCATTTTCTGGGCACTTTTCAAATGTAACAGTACGGATAAAGGTAGTGTGCACAGTTTCTCCCTTAATGCTTCAAACTACGTCTCATTTGCCTTTTTGTAAAACAAAAAGACGTTGGAGAGGGAAAAATGTAAGCATATATAACTACACTTATCATTTCTTTTTAAGTTTTAATTTGAAGCGGTTTGTTGAGTGTTGGCTAGGGATTTCAATCAAATCTGAGGTCACAGACATACCTAATCGTTTAATCGGCCCCTAATTAACCAGTCTTTTAAGAATTTCAACCAGCCTTTGTAAAACATCATTATATGAGCATATGTTCAAATGTCAACCTAGACTATTATAACTTTATAAAACTGATAGGGATCTTTCTAGATTACAGATGGCGCGGTATCACAAAGTAATTTTTATATTGAAAAGCTTAAATCGACAACCTTTTAAAACTACATTACTGCGCGCCGCGCGTCTTATTGTTGCGGGGACTGCGGGGTTTCTAATTTCTGGCAAGTCTGGCTACTTATCAAGTTATTATGAGCTCATGACAAGTTTTATGAATTTTACTGATGATTTTTTCAGGTTAAATGCATTCCCTTCCTAGATAGTGAACCTTTCATCACCCATAATGGAGACCCAGTCTCGCTTGAGTTGTTTAAGGCCGCTGATGCAATGTGTAGCCCCGTCCAGGTAAGATGAGTGTGAATTTGTTTTGAATAGAGTAAGTCGTATTGGAAACTACAGCCCAATATGTCAATATAGGCTAGTTTTTCCAAAATATTCGAAAAAGTATGCATAAAAATTCTTTTACAATTCTTGGATATTTTGGAAAACACGAATTTGAGGTATGAGTTGGCTTTAAGGATGGCCAGGACGTGTATCAAAATTTTTACGCTGGTCTTGATTCCATGGGTCCAACATTGCCCATATGCATTGAATATCGAATATGTTTTCTGCTTTTTTCGCTCGCAACAGTCTCAAATTTCCAGTCTTATCTATTAGGAAAGTAGGCAGCGGGCTTGATAGATTGCCATTCTTTTGAATTTGAAAAATGATTTAATTTTCAGTGTGTCAAAGAAAAGGAGAGTGTTTCGAGGCTTGCCTCGCTGCTGATGTCCTGTGAGCACAGTGGTTTCCCTGTTGTAAACGAAGAGCAACAACTCATCGGATCCATCACCCGCAGAACTCTGGCAGTTGTGCTGGAGTATCTGCACGACCACAATAAGGACATGGTATGCCTCGCATTTCTAACTCTGCTACTCCTGGTATTTCCCGGCCCTGGGTTACTGTTAAATTTTTATAGCCCTCTTGGAGGGGTTAACAATTTCCAACAAAGGATTTCATGGACAGCTCCTTTTCTTTTCTCTCACAGTTTTCTGTGAACCTTGTGGCTGCTAGTTAAGTAAATTGAGTTAGAGGCAATATTCCGATCTTTATCACAGGCTGGCAGGGCGGGCCGGGCGAATCGAACTACCACTTTCTGATCTATCTGGCACCTTCAGGTACACTACGATCTGCCACCTTGTGATCTATCTGGCAGCCTCAGGTACACTACGAACTGCCACCTGATCTATCTGGCACCCTCAGGTACACTACGAACTGCCACCTTGTGATCTATCTGGCACCCTCAGGTACACTACGAACTGCCACCTTGTGATCTATCTGGCAGCCTCAGGTACACTACGAACTGCCACCTTGTGATCTATCTGGCACCCTCAGGTACACTTCGAACTGCCACGTTGTGATCTATCTGGCACCCTCAGGTACACTTCGAACTGCCACGTTGTGATCTATCTGGCACCCTCAGGTACACTTCGAACTGCCACCTTCTGATCTATCTGGCACCCTCAGGTACACTACGAACTGCCACTTTGTGATCTATCTGGCACCCTCAGGTACACTACGAACTGCCACCTTCTGATCTATCTGGCACCCTCAGGTGCACTACGAAGACTTCCTGGCCCACGACCCCAGCTACAGACAGAAGATTATCCTGGAGAAGCTATCTGGTTCAGGGGCTGAGGATGTAACCATCGATCTGGAGCAGTACATCAACCAGTCCGCAGTTAGCGTCCCTACTTCCTTCTCTCTCCACAGGTCCCAAGCCTTTGCTGTCTGCTTTGTATTTCGTTAGAAATCACCATTTTCTCGCTGAGTCTGATGCTAGAAGTACTCACTGTGATTTAAAAAAAACTCAGGTGGATTTTAGGAAATCCTAATCTCCGTTACAATCACATCTTGTCACGGGTAACTAACTTATGGCTGTTGGAGGGGCTCTGCCTTATCTCAGCTGTGGGGCGCCACCCCAGGCCCACTTTATGTTTATGTAACGCGCGAATGTCGACTTTGCCTCGCACAGTACAAATGTTTATAACTTACGATTTTCAGGACGTACGTGCTGTTCCGGACACTGGGACTGAGGCATCTGGTGGTGACTGATGAGCGGAATGTGGTGGTAGGCATCCTCTCCAGGAAGGACCTTATGGGGCATGCTTTGGAGGACAAGTTGGTACAGGTCCTGGGCGAGGTGGTGGGCAGCGAGGGGGTCCTGGGAGGGATAAAGGAGGAGAGACGAGCTGCTGAGCTATAGTGAAAAGAGGAGACACTGACCGCTGTCTCTGAGGCATCGTGAGGAACTTATTCTACTAATGATGAAATCGATGAATGCGCACTAGGGCAGTGAAAATTGAAAGCCATAATGGGGCACTGAGTATTGATATCATCGAACACCGCTTGCAGATCTTTATAAGGTTAAATTCTTAAATTTTGACGGAACTTTGCACATATTGCAGAATCAAGTCGGATTCAAAGACGTTTGATGAATTTAACAGCTTCACCGTTTGGTTTAAAAATCTCCTCACTTACATTGCCAACCAATTATATTTATACACGAAAGCAACCGCCTCGACTTTGTCTCGGCGGTATCTGCACAGCTCGAAAAGTGAGAAGGTTTTAGTTTGCTTTCATATTATTTATGTCTAAATAGTGGAGAATGTATTCGTTATTGTATTAAGAATTACTTTCAAATTCAGAATATTTTCTATTAATAAGCAATTAGCACACCTGTTACCGCATGTGGCATGTTCGTCATTTCGTATTTGATAAAACTGAAAAGTAAGTGCAACTCTCTTTGTAAACTATCAGATATCACATTATTTCTGAAACTAGCTTGAAAAAATTGCCATGTTTTAGGATGTCGCTGTAATTGCCATGTTTTAGGATGTCGCTGTAATTGCCATGTTTTAGGATGTCGCTGTAATTGCCATGTTTTAGGATGTCGCTATGATAGGAGAGGATGCTGCACGGGAGGAGGCGGAGGAGGAGGCGACACCTCGTAAGGTAGAAAAGAGTCTGGTGAACTCCTTGGACCTGGAGCTCAACCGGGAGAGGTTATCTCTGCACAATGAGGTCATTGCCTTATTAACCTCCTCAATTATATTATCGATACCCTGATCAACCTTATAATGCAATCCTTTTATATATTTCTTATCAGTTTCAAATCATAGCTTCATCCTGGGTCCAATCCCCCCCCCCTTTCTTAGGGGGTGGGGATGACGCTATGTTTCAAATGCAAAACAGTGAAATTGGTGTCGAACACATGTCCTTTCCAGTGGAACTCTCTGTGGAATTGAGAGTTGCCGTTCATCCCCGAAAGGGGATATGATGGTCTATTGGATATTGCACGAGAAAAAGATGCCCTTTGCATAGTTGATATATGATGATAACATCAACAGGTAGTCAAGTGGTGCACTGACCAGATAAAACGCTCTGCAGTTAGAAACCCTCTGGCTCCCGTGGACCCTGCACAGTTCTTCAAGGACAAGGTAAGACATCCCCCAATAAGCTAACAAGGTACACCATCCCTCGATAAGCTAACAAGGTACGCCATCCCTCAATAAACTAACAAGGTACCCCATCCCTCAATAAGCTAACAAGGTAAGACATCCCCCAATAAGCTAACAAGGTACACCATCCCTCGATAAGTTAACAAAGTACGCCATCCCTCAATAAGCTAACAAGGTACACCATCCCTCAATAAGCTAACAAATAACGCCATCCCTCAATAAGCTAACAAGGTACGCCATCCCTCAATAAGCTAACAAGGTACGCCATCCCTCAATAAGCTAACAAGGTACCCCATCCCTCGATAAGCTAACAAGGTACGCCATCCCTCGATAAGCTAACAAGGTACACCATCCCTTATTAAGCTAACAAGGTACACCATCCCTTATTAAGCTAACAAGGAACGCCATACCTCAATAAGCTAACAAGGAACGCCATCCCTTATTAAGCTAACAAGGTACACCATCCCTCGATAAGCTAACAAGGTACCCCATCCCTTATTAAGCTAACAAGGTACCCCATCCCTTATTAAGCTAACAAGGTACACTATCCCTCGATAAGCTAACAAGGTACCCCATCCCTCAATAAACTAACAAAATACGCTATCCCTCAATAAGCTAACAAATAACACCATCCCTTCATAAGCTAACAAGGTACACCATCCCTCGATAAGCTAACAAATAACGCCATCCCTCAATAAACTAACAAGGTACCCCATCCCTTATTAAGCTAACAAGGTGAAGGAACGCCATCCCTCAATAAGCTAACAAGGTACGCCATCCCCCAATAAGCTAACAAGGTACGCCATCCCTCAATAAGGTAACAAGGTATTCATTATTCAAGTTATCATCATGAAATAAAATCATCTGGTCCTGAAATCATCCATCTATTGAAATCTAAGAAAATCTTCAATATGTAAGAAAAATTATTCAGAAGCTTGCTAAGAAGTTGATAACGTTGTTAATTTGAATGTTGATCATTTGAAAATCATCGGATTTCCTCCCGAATTGTCTCAGCTTATGTCCTGTCGACGTACAATGTTAGCGTATTTGAGTGATGTTCTATGCCTGCCTTGTTGACGCACGCGTTGGAGTAGTTTTTCAGCAGCTTTGGAACGGGGTCGTATTCCGTCATCACAATCAGCTGAAACACGCACCGGTGAATACCTAAATAGCACAGTGAATGCTTGCTTGAATAGCTCTCTTAATATCACAGTGCATGTTAGAGTGAATAAATCAGTGAGTGACACAGTGAATATTACGTGAACTGCACAGTGAATAGAACAGTAAATAGCACAGTGAATTACAGTGAATAGCACTGTGAATAGCACAGTGAATAGCACAGTGAATGACAGTGAATAGCACTGTGAATGACAGTGAATAGCACAGTGAATAGCACAGTGAATAGCACAGTGAATGACAGTGAATGACAGTGAATGACAGTGAATGGCAGTGAATAGCACTGTGAATAGCACAGTGAATAGCACTGTGAATAGCACAGTGAATGACACAGTGAATGACAGTGAATAGCACAGTGAATGACAGTGAAAAGCACAGTGAATTACAGTGAATAGCACAGTGAATTACAGTGAAAAGCACAGTGAATAGCACAGTGAATGGCACAGTGAATGGGAGCAAATAGCACAGTGAAAAGCACAATGAATTACAGTGAATAGTATTCCGTCATCACAATCAGCTGAAACACGCACCAGTGAATACCTAAATAGCACAGTGAATGCTTGCTTGAATAGCTCTCTTAATAATATCACAGTGCAGGTTAGAGTGAATAAATCAGTGAGTGACACAGTGAATGTTACGTGAACTGCACATTGAATAGAACAGTAAATAGCACAGTGAATGACAGTGAATAGCACTGTGAATAGCACAGTGAATAGCACAGTGAATGACAGTGAATAGCACTGTGAATGACAGTGAATAGCACAGTGAATAGCACAGTGAATAGCACAGTGAATGACAGTGAATGACAGTGAATGGCAGTGAATAGCACTGTGAATAGCACAGTGAATAGCACTGTGAATAGCACAGTGAATGGCACAGTGAATGACAGTGAATAGCACAGTGAATGACAGTGAAAAGCACAGTGAATTACAGTGAATAGCACAGTGAATTACAGTGAAAAGCACAGTGAATAGCACAGTGAATGGCACAGTGAATGGGAGCAAATAGCACAGTGAAAAGCACAATGAATTACAGTGAATAGCACAGTGAATAGCTCAGTGAAAAGCACAGTGAATGACAGTAAATAGCACAGTGAATTACAGTGAATAGCACAGTGAATGGTTACATGAATGTTGCGTGAATAGCAAATTGAATTGCTGTTAATAGCACGCTACTGCTGTTGACACGGTTCATTCGTAAAATGCTGAAGGAAAATTCGGGTGATTGATAAACAAGTAAAGTTGAATTTTTCACAAGGGCTATCTATGTATCTATGAAGACTACCCTGTATTTTTCTGCAGGAGCAAGCAAATCTCTCTAATCGACCATCGCTGATTTGAGTTTGTTAACATGCCTGATTCCGTCATAGTGTTTCGCTAGTAAAAAGTGAAGAGCTTATTAGGGACCACACTTGTTCCCAGCAGCTATAGCTAAATTACAATGTGACTCACAGAGACAGGACACCATCGGTCAGCTCTGTCTGGATCTGCGATGATGGTGATGGACTGGATGTCGCCCACGTGACTCATGTTGAAGGTGTAGAAGTCCAGGTTGCCTTCCTCCAGGTCGTTACGGCTAGTGTCGTCGAGTGACCCCATGGGGGTGGTCACAGAGCCTAGGGTTCCTTGGATCCGCCATTGCATCCTACTCACAGAGTCCGTTCCATCGGATGCGTTAGACCCAGTTAGAGCTCCAATGGTGTATGTAATGCCAGCCACACTGCTGACACAAGCAGATAGGACTACAAGGACAGCCAGGCCGTGCATTGTTCCTGCCATATCAAGTTCCTGGTAAAGCGATCAAAAGTAAGTTTTCTTACTGAAAAGTCAAGGACTGCAACTTTGTCTACCGCGAGTGGTATACCTTATCTTAATTGGCAGAATGAATTACATTTACAGACATAGGGGACTGGAGCTGTCTAATGTGGTTCTGAATAAGACGGATATTTTTGATAAACTAGGCAAATAAAAAATGCTAAGAAACATTTTTCGGCAAATCCATCGTATGTTAAGTTAAATGTAGTTGCGTCACAACCCTAGCACTCCAGTTAAACACATCTGTTAGTGAACATATGGCCACGTGTTACTTGTCAAGTATTCTAGTGACTAACTGGTAAAAGTAGCAAGTTCATTGTCCTGTAGGAGACCCATCAGAGAACGCATAGAATCGTTTGTTTCTGTAATACTATCTGCGATACTTTCTTCCCATCAACTCTCATTCTTAGAAATCACTCAATAAGTTTCTATTGCCATTCAATCAGATATTGGTTTTTCGACAAAGCTCAAGCTGCTGGTGCACAGCGTTACACGCCCACACCCGATTCTGAGAATGAACTAGGACTGTGGAGAAGCTGTCAATCAGTTGTGTTGGAATTTGTTCCACCTGGAGAAGCTATACAGCCTTTGTCAAGTTACAGCTATGTTTCACACAAAATAAAATGAGTCCCATTTTCATCTCAATAATTATTTTAATATAAATAAAATAAAACAAAAAAATGATTGGCATCCCTTCCTTCTTCACACCCCTTTCAGCTGTGCGATCTCCAGATAGAAGTCCTCAACAAGAGCAGTGAGATTGCAGTGCTGCAGAGCCGGCTAACTGAGCTGATACTCCAGTGCCCGGGCAACACTGTAGCTCTGCAGGACCTCAAGACTGCGATGGACGCAGTGGCAGTCAAGAGGTAATGTGCAGCAGCAGTGGGGCATCACCTTGTCAGGTGTTATCAGCATGATTTGTGGGGCATCACCTTGTCAGGTGTTATCAGCATGATTTGTGGGGCATCACCTTGTCAGGTGTTATCAGCATGATTTGTGGGGCATCACCTTGTCAGGTGTTATCAGCATGATTTGTGGGGCATCCCGCATCACCTTGTCAGGTGTTATCAGCATGATTTGTGGGGCATCACCTTGTCAGGTGTTATCAGCATGATTTGTGGGGCATCACCTTGTCAGGTGTTATCAGCATGATTTGTGGTGCCATCACCTTGTCAGGTGTTATCAGCATGATTTGTGGTGCCATCACCTTGTCAGGTGTTATCAGCATGATTTGTGGGGCATCACCTTGTCAGGTGTTATCAGCATGATTTGTGGGGCGTCACCTTGTCAGGTGTTATCAGCATGATTTGTGGGGCATCACCTTGTCAGGTGTTATCAGCATGATTTGTGGGGCATCACCTTGTCAGATGTTATCAGCATGATTTGTGGTGCCATCACCTTGTCAGGTGTTATCAGCATGATTTGTGGGGCATCACCTTGTCAGGTGTTATCAGCAGGATTTGTGGGGCATCACCTTGTCAGGTGTTATCAGCATGATTTGTGGGGCGTCACCTTGTCAGGTGTTATCAGCATGATTTGTGGTGCCATCACCTTGTCAGGTGTTATCAGCATGATTTGTGGTGCCATCACCTTGTCAGGTGTTATCAGCATGATTTGTGGTGCCATCACCTTGTCAGGTGTTATCAGCATGATTTGTGGTGCCATCACCTTGTCAGGTGTTATCAGCATGATTTGTGGTGCCATCACCTTGTCAGGTGTTATCAGCATGATTTGTGGTGCCATCACCTTGTCAGGTGTTATCAGCATGATTTGTGGTGCCATCACCTTGTCAGGTGTTATCAGCATGATTTGTGGTGCCATCACCTTGTCAGGTGTTATCAGCATGATTTGTGGTGCCATCACCTTGTCAGGTGTTATCAGCATGATTTGTGGTGCCATCACCTTGTCAGGTGTTATCAGCATGATTTTTGGTGCCATCACCTTGTCAGGTGTTATCAGCATGATTTGTGGTGCCATCACCTTGTCAGGTGTTATCAGCATGATTTGTGGTGCCATCACCTTGTCAGGTGTTATCAGCATGATTTGTGGTGCCATCACCTAGTCAGGTGTTATCAGCATGATTTTGGTGCCATCACCTTGTCAGGTGTTATCAGCATGATTTGTGGTGCCATCACCTTGTCAGGTGTTATCAGCATGATTTGTGGTGCCATCACCTAGTCAGGTGTTATCAGCATGATTTTTGGTGCCATCACCTTGTCAGGTGTTATCAGCATGATTTGTGGTGCCATCACCTTGTCAGGTGTTATCAGCATGATTTGTGGTGCCATCACCTTGTCAGGTGTTATCAGCATGATTTTGTGGTGCCATCACCTTGTCAGGTGTTATCAGCATGATTTGTGGTGCCATTTTCAACCACTCCGTGTCTCACTTTGCATCATTCATTTTACATATTAAGTTCTTTTGAGCTGCGGTTTTACTTGCCCTCTCGGCATTGACTGATGGCTAAAAATCAGTTCCTTTATGGCTCTGTGCCAATGCAACAGTCCGCGTATTTACAGGAATACCAATGGTTATGGATATGGGCAAGAAGTCGTCAATATTGCGTGCACTACGCTGGATTCAGTCAAAGTTTTAGTGGACCAGGTAAATAGACGATTCTATTGAACCTATCAAGTCAATCAGTTTGAGTTATGTTGCTAGCCAACATAATTAATACATTTCCCTTCTATCCCGAACCAATAGAGGCAATTCCTTCATGTTGGAATGCGCTCCACAGCTCCACAGAACTGAATCTGGTAACATGGCAATCCTAAGTCTTATCTAAAGCGGTGAATTGCTATATGACAAACATAACAAAATTACTGCCTTTTCTATTTCAAGGATTGAAACACACTCACAGGAAGATTCTGTGCATCATCGCATCAACATACCACTTTCTTTCTTGTCTCACCAGGTCGATATCCCCGAGATTCCAAGAGCCGAGGTCTCCAGACAGCAAGCATTGGAGTCGCCCCCTCCTGTGGAGAATGTGTTGAGTGAAGAGGAGAGAGGAGAGGCAGAGGACAAGGTGCGGGAGGAGGACATTTCACCTCGCAAGTATAGGTCCCAGTCGGAAGCTCCCATCCAGAGTCCGGGAAGGTACGTCGTTTGAAGTGCGTCACTGGTGCTAGCAATCCTTCTATTTTTATCTCTTGTATCTTTTTAATACTACAGTACAGATGCCCTAATTTTCATTATAGCCCTAATAATGTCTGATAACTCATTGCCAATGCCATTGAACTGATAATTAGTGATTGCACACTGAGTCTGAAGGTAAAGTCCACCAAATTCCACCAAATTGTACTTATTATTACACCATTGGACATATTGATTGCTGGAAATGTTGGGTCTACTTAACTATGATTTTAAACTCTTTTGACTTTTTTCATTAATTTCTATTTAATGCCCAGGAAAGAACAGAACAGACCCCGATCCAAATCCACCACTCCGGTGAAGACTAAAGGTAATGACATCAGATCCTTATCCAATCTTTAGAAGGACTTTATGAAGATCCCTATCTCATCTTAAAAGGACTATATATGAAGATTCGTGATATCAGATAATCAGATCCCTATCTCAATCTAATCTTTGTAAGGATTGAGGGCGCAGTATTGTATCTTTATCTGTAGTTTCAATTAATTTCTCGTTTTTAATCTATTTAAACAATGTTGACGATGGGTTAACGACCACGAACAAACAGTTCTAATTAATCAGCATCAAATTCAATATTACTAATGACCTTTCGTTTAGACTAACAGTAACACTGTTGCATTTGATTAATCAACGCCTAATTTAAAGATTTAATAATAATCTCATCTGCTTTTCATTACAAACGGCCATTAAAAGTTAAGACACTCACAAAACGAACATTTAGCCTTATGACGGACATAATTTTCACGGGCATTAATATAATTTCACGCTGAGGTGCTCAGCGTGAATGTAAACGTAATGTCCGTGATAATTATGCCCGATGAGGTAAGTACCAATTTTCAAGGGTTTTGCTCAAAATTTGTTCATGTTGGATAAGATAGATTTTATTAAAAGTGATTTTCGGCAAATCGCGTTAAAAGTTTGCAAGCGATTTGGAAAATTTATAACTTTGGCTTGGAACAATATTTTTCATGCGGTAAAAACCTGCCGTTAGCTGGCGTTCTCCTCCATCAGAAACAACAAAAACCCAAAAAATAGACCTTGGAACCCCCTGTTTCTGTGTATAATAAACTGTCTGATACGAGTTTATTCTGTTTTTTATTGAACATTTTTAGTTCAAATATTTTACATCAACGTTTTTAACCATCATTGATATTCAATAATGACATTTGACAACTCTTCTTTTTATTCTACTTTCGCAAAGTATGTTTCACGTGTATTGAAATCTTTTATACAAAAACTTAGGGTTTTTTATGTGTCGTTTTATGATAAAGTATAGTTTCAGTTTTTATAGATCGTTACAAATCTTAGCCGATATTTCTAGCCAAATATGTATGTAAATAAATGTTTAAAGTATGCTTTTAATTTCAAGTAACTTGATAACATGGTTTTTAAATTGTAAAATTTGTCTCGGTCGTATGAAAGTATACTGATGACCCCTGCTGACCCCATGGCGAACGATTTCTGAACATTTAACTAAGCACCTGTAATTTTAACCTGCTTTACTGGTCAACCAACGCACCCTAAACGCCCTAAATGTGCCACTAACAAACTCTAACAAACTAACCAACTTACTATCTAACTGACAAATTACTATCTAAATATCTTGCCGAGCTATCTAAAATACTAAATTAACTCACCAAATAACTGACTTTTTTTTAATTTACTGACGGACTAAGTAACTAATTTTTATAATAACCAACTTAAACCAACCAACCAACTAACCAAATATGTAACCAAATAACTAACTTACCAACCAACTAACTAACCAACCAACTAACTTGAACTAACTAACCAA
This sequence comes from Beroe forskalii, assembly GCA_011033025.1. Taxonomy (NCBI): domain Eukaryota; kingdom Metazoa; phylum Ctenophora; class Nuda; order Beroida; family Beroidae; genus Beroe; species Beroe forskalii. Next base: position 7,725 of record WFMF01000879.1, on the reverse strand, counting down.
CCAACCAACTAACTAACCAACTAACCAACTTAACTAACCAACCAACTAACCAACTAACTAACTAACCAACTAACTAACTAACTAACCAACTAACTAACTAACCAACTAACTAACAACTAACTAACCAACTAACTAACTAACTAACCAACTAACCAACTAAACTAACGCCACTAACTAACTTTAACTAACTAACTAACTAACTAACTAACTAACTAACTAACTAACTAACTAACTAACCAACAAATTAAACTAACCACTAATAACTAACTAAACTAACCAACTAACTAAACCAACTAACCAACTGAATAAACCAACTAACTAACTAACTAACTAACTAACTAACTAACTAACTAACTAACTAACCAACTAACTAACTAACTAACTAACTAACTAACTAACTAACTAACTAACTAACTAACTAACTAACTAACTAACTAACTAACTAACCAACTAACCAACTAACTAACTAACTAACTAACTAACTAACTAACTAACTAACTAACTAACTAACTAACTAACTAACTAACTGACTAACTAACTAACTAACTAACTAACTAACTAACTAACTGACTAACTAACCAACTATCTAACTATCTAACTATCTATCTAACTGACTGACTAACTAACTAACTAACTAACTGACTAACTAACTGACTGACTAACTAACTAACTAACTAACTAACTGACTGACTAACTAACTAACTAACTAACTAACTAACTAACTAACTAACTAACTAATTACTATCAAAATATCTTGCTGAGCTAACTGACTAACTAACTAACTAACTAACTAACTAACTAACTACCTAACTAACTAACTAACTAACTAACTAACTAACTAACTAACTAACTAACTAACTAACTAACTAACTAATTCACCAGCTAACTAACTGACTCACTAACTAACTAACTAACTAACTAACTAACTCACCAGCTAACTAACTGACTCACTAAGTAACTAGTTGACTACTTAACTAACTAACTAACTGATTAACTTACTAAATAATTAAGCAACTAACTAAGTAACTAATCAACCAACTAGCTAACTTAGTAACTAACTAACTTGCAACTAACTAACAAACTAACTAACAAACTATCTAAGTAACTAACTAACTAACTAACTAACTAACTAACTAACTAACTAACTAACTAACTAACTAACTACTCAACTAACTATCTAACTAACTAACTAACTGACTGACTCGGTAACTAATTGACTACTTAACAAACTAGCTAACACACGCTGGTAATTTAGGGGCGCGTTTTGGCTGCATTAATTGTGGACTGATCCTTGCACCAGTAATGCCTTATTGTATGGCAGAATGAAATCAAAAGTGTTTTTAAATGTTAGATTAATCATCATATTCAGGAAGTGATCGGAAAGTGGTCAATAGGGGTCAGAAGACGTTCACCAGGGTCCAGGGAGTGGTCATTACTCATTGGTATACTGTCATACGACCATTATCTCATATCATAGAATATTTGTAGAAATTCTACGGGCAACAGAGCTGTGCTGAAAAAATATGCCACATTCAGATGATGATAGATTTGTAAATAACCAAGAAGTTGTTTTTACGTTCTATTCCAGGACTTCACCAATCACCCGACCCTGTAGGAAAATGACGTATCACTGCTTCACTGAGAACCTGCAAGTTCTTGATAATCAGGTCTGACTCCGAAGTACCAATGTCTCTAAGTCTAAGACCCACAAGTGCAAATACAATCAGCGATCACTTGCACTGATGATTATACTTTCTTTAATTACAACTTGCTTGTAACAAATGAAATTCGCTCTTCTCAACTTTAATTAAGCTCTATAGCGCGTACTTACATAAGCTGGAAACCTCATGCAATAAAGGCAATCAAATTTATGGTCGGTTTTATAGCTTGTCTTAATTAATACTGATAGTGATAGAGTTTGCTGAATTATGGTAGAAATGAGTCAGTTCAAAGTAGATCTCAGTCCGATTGATTAGCATCCAGATGCATTTGGCACTGACAGTTAACCGTTCCTAAATGCAGGAGATTGTCTTAATGTAGACGATGACGATCGACTGCTGCCAGTGCTAGTGGACATTTGAAAATGACAATTCATTATACCGCAACTTTAGTAAAGCTTTGTTGGTTTTTGTGTGTCATAGGAGTTTCTTAATCTTAATGAAATCCCGGAATGTCATAGATATATCTCCCATATAGGCTCTGAATGACGTCACAGATCAAAACCTCAATGACAATCTTTTTGTATCCTTACCCTAAACTTAAAGGGAGACCTAACCATAACCCTAAACCTAACAAACATGTGATTTTGGGCCACCCAGTATATTTTGCACCGGCGATCCATTCTAGCGATCTAAACAATGGATCCGAGGCATCGTAAATAATGGATGACGCCATTGTGCGTTATGCGTAATGGATCGACAATTGAAATTGAATTGGATTGCCATTCTCGAAAATGGATCACTGTCGCCTTATAGTTATTGGATCGAATTGTCGATCCATTGTTCACAGTTGCGCGATGCATTGTCTCTGTCGATAATGCAACCCATTGCAAAAAAATGGTGAATGTGATCCATCGTCGACAAATGCGATCCGTTGACGACAATAACGATCTGAAAGTGGAATTTGGATCATCGTCTACTAAAGTACTATGGCAGTCAATCGTCGGCATTTCAATCCTTAAAAATTTGTACCTGTAGCCGTAGGCGATACGATCCATTTGTGGATCATTACGATCCACCGTTGACACTGACAGTACTGATCGCCATTGTCTATGATGACCGGTTTCCATTGTCAAAAAAGGATCACTAAATCAAAATGCGTTTTAATTATTGCCGACCGTTTATCTATCTTCTAAAGGGAATTGCAATGACTTTAATTGATTATTGCTCATATAAGAATAAGGAAATTGACCAGTTGAACTTGACCATAGGCCGCATGCACTCTAATCGAGGCCTGCATTAGACGCAGCGAGATGTTTACGTGTCCGGTGTTTATCCACTCAATGGGATTAAATTAAAATCTGCACCAGCTATAGCCATGCCTCTACTCTAGTGGTATTCTGGTAACGAATAGTAGTAATATTCGCACAATCGCACATGCTGCCTCTGCGGTGCTTTCGAATTGGAGGGTGTTACATATTGTGTAAATGTTGCATTACAATATTACCTAGATTTTGAAGACCTTCAGCAAGTTCCCAAGTTAAGTGTGGAGTCAAAATCGGTTCGATGAAATGAATATCATGATCATGATGGGCCCATTATAGTAACACTCGCTATAGAGAGAAACCAAAATTTTGTTTTTTAATTCTTATAAATTTTCGGATTCCGACATTTGTAAAAAAAAATTAAACATAATAATTCGAACCGGATCGCTTTCACGGGTAATTTCTGAAATTGTCGTAATTATAGGCGGGTGCTTTCAGTCAATTCCCCTCCTCCTCCTCCAGTTCCACGGGGCAGGTAATTTACTGAAAGCACCTGCACCACTCGTCACAGCGTGCTGCTGACGTGTGACTGTTATTGAAATTGCATTAATCTCCTAGCGTTTCCTCCCCATGCTGCTGTCCGCTGAGATGCACAGCAAGGTGCTGGGTGTCCTCTTCACGGGGGTATCCGGGGTGTGTTTCGCGTTTTCCTCTCTCTCCGTTAAGATGTGCGGCCGCCTCCCCCTCTCCCTCATTCTCCTAGTACGCTCCCTCCTCCAGACCTCGGCTTCCCTCGTGCTGAACACCCTCTGTTGGAGAGAACCCCTCCTCCCCCGGCACAAAGTCCTACCTCTGATCGGGTTCGGGGCACTCGGCTTCCTGTCTATATACGGCATCTACTATTCCTTCCAAGTGATCCCTCTGGGGGCAGCCACAGTGGTCATCTCCACGTGTCCTCTGTTCGTGGCTACCTTGGAGAGAGTGCTCCTTAAAACCCCTGTCTCCATGGTAACGATAGTGTCTGGAGTGTTGTGCAGTGTGGGAGTGCTGCTCCTCACTCACTCAGGAGCTAAGGAGCTGTTCCCGACACCCAGTGATCAGGGTGATCTGCAAGAGGAGGTACCAAGCCTCAGATCAGGAGGGGACTCATCAGGAGGGGGCCTGGTGGGGAAGTCATGGGCTGTAGGAGGCCAGGAGTGGGAACGAGGTGTGATGGGCTACCTGGTCGTTACACTGGCTACTGCCACAACTGCTGCGACTTTCATAATAGTCAGGTATAGTTGCTTTATTGAGACAAGCATACTCTTTACATCTTTACACATGAAAAATTATTCGTTTTAAGCTTCCAATAACCATGGTACCAGTCCGCAGCAACTATGGTAACAATGGTACCACTCAATAAGCATGGTACCAGTGAGTAGTAGCTATGATATTACTATGATACTACCCAGTAACCATGGTACCACCCCAGGCAGATAAACCTACACTTTGTGGTGCCAGTGTTTTACCTGGGAGTGTCTAACTGCTGTCTGAGTTGCCTGGCAGCAGTGCCCCAAATAACCCACTTTCTGAGAACCTCCAGTGTGTCGTCAGATCAATGGATGTGGCTACTCGCAGTCAGCGTGTTCGCGGTGACAGGTACAATGTACATTCCGATTCATACGAAATGTACAATCATACACAATGTAAATCATGCACAATGTACAATCATACACAATGTACAATCATACACTATGTACAATCATACACAATGTACAATCATACACAATGTACAATCATACACAATGTACAATCATACACAATGCACAATTATACACAATGTACAATCATACACAATGTAAAATCATACACAATGTACAATCATACACAATGACAATCATACACAATGTACAACTACAATCATACACAATGTACTTGTACAATCATACACAATGTACTTGTACAATCATACACAATGTACTGTCAATCACGCTATGTTTTACTCTTACTCAATGTATAATCATACTTCAAAGTCATACATTTGGAGTCTGCATGATTGTATACTGTTTGATTGTACAGAGTGTATGATTTTTACAGTGTATATTCGTGTACAAGTTCTACAATCTCACACGGCGCACAATAACACACAAAATGTACTTTTGTACAATGTTCTTTTGTACAATGTACTTTTGTACAATGCTCAATGTAAAATGCATGACAATTACTGTCAACCATATGCCAAATAACACACAGCACCATCATTTGCAGGTAGTTTCAGTCTGAACGTGGCTCTCCACCACGAGCAGGCGGCCCCGGTGGCTTTGGTCCGTAACATCGACATAGTCATAGCCTTCCTTCTCGACACCCTGCTGCTCCACCACCGCTACTCCCTCGTCACACTTCTCGGGTGCGGGGTGGTAGTGCTCGCCACTGTGGGAAGTGGGGTTGGGAGCATTCTCCTCCAACAGAGAGACGAGGAAAACTACTCCAAGTTGAGAGCCGAGGAGACATCAGTGGAGGAGTAGTGGCAGTGCACGTGCACTCAATGGCGCACACTGTACCGGTACACACGCGCACTTTTAACATTGTGGCGTGCGCTGTATTAGCGACTCTCAGAACCTATTTCACACACGTTATCAATATCTGCACTAAAAGGTGTACATATGATGTGCACTAAACAGTGCGCACAGCGTGTGCACTAATCAATGTGCATATACGTACACTTAAAAGTATGCAGTACACGTGCACTAAAAAGTATGCACTGCACGTGCACCAAACAGTGATCACTTCATAATGTGCACTGCAAGACGCAAGTGGCCAAGTGCACTAAATAGTGTTACTGAGTCTGCACGTGCACTAAACATAGTGTACTGCAAGTGCACAAAACATTGTGTTCTGCACGTACACTAAACAGTGTGCGCTGTACGTGCAATAAACAGTGTGCACTGCATGTGCACTAATACTCCGCGCTGCTCGTGGATTAGTTGTGCACTACATGACGTACAATAAACCGTGTGTACTGCACGTGCAATAAACACTGTGCAAGACATGATCACTGAACGGTATGCACTGCACGTGCAGATACACTGCACACAGCGCGTGCACTAAACAGCGTGAACTAAACAGTGTGCACTGCGCGTGCACTAAACAGTGTGCACTGCACGTTGACTAAAAGTGTGCAACATAGCTGCCCTCCTATTTTGTAGGGCAAATACCGCTGAAGGGCAAATTTCGTGGCACACTGCTCGTGCATTCTAAGCCGAACTGCTGCTCAAATTAAACAGAGCATTGACAAACCAGCACATGATTGGACCAATGACCATCATGATCAACTCAGGCTCTGATGGTTCAATGTTAAGATGATTTCAGGATTCTAAAGCTGAGCTGATACACCCCCGATAATGAATTTTACAGTAGGTATATAAGAGATGATTTGGAGAGAAAAGTGAAAGCAGTGTTTCAATATGAGGAACATAATAGCATAATCTATATCAGAACATTTCATCACATCCGATTTTAAACTCTATTACTCTAATCCACTACTTCATATCATGTTATAAATGTAATGTTGTAAAAATGAAATTATGTGCAATTGTCTATCTTTTTGGAGGCTGAAAAAGACGCGTCATGAATCGTTAGAAACACATATTGTACGAGCTAACACTTTCAAAAATAAAAGAATTGTTTCGCTCTTTTCAAAATTTGTACATTCTTTAATTCTTTCACTATTCGGGTGCGCGTCCTTTTCAAAAACTTGTATGAAAATATTATGTGTTTGATTCCTTTAAATTTCAAATATTTACTACTTCATGTTATTGTTAACAGGAAGGAATTTCTAAAGTTATTATATTCAACGTCCACTACGTCGTCTGATTCTGATCGTCTGCTAATTCAGAGGGATCTGCAATAGGTCGTGATTGCATCATATGCTGACTACATCTCATGACTTAGTTATGTCTTAGTCTGCTATTTTGGATTGTAGTATGGCAGACCCTACTATGATGAAAGTCAAATTATATGTGCATGGTACTTAATTTAGCATACTCTTGTGTACGCACTTGCAGACTCTATTAGTTAGCAGACTTAATAAGGATAGAAATCAAGTGAGCAATCGTGAGTAATTCGTGTTATATAATACGTTAATCTGACTCTTCTGGTGGTTTTGTTTCACTAACGCCGTTGTTCCTGTACAGAATATCTGCTGTAGATCTGCGGTTCAATTAGAATCTGTAATTGAATTAAAAGCTGCCGTTCTACTGCAGATCTAGGGAATATTTTTGTCCGATGTTCCTGTATAACAGCAGATTGAGGTAAGGGTTTACATCCATATTGACACGCCCTGCATAGAAGTGAAACCTTGCAAACTTTCTATCAGCAATTTTATTTGGATTTCGATTTGATAAACAGTAGGTAGCAATAGATCAAAATAGGTGCGTAGAATATAGAGACTTCTTTGTAAACTTTATCAGAAATAAGAGTACGAGTAGTGTGGTGACAAACATCTTTTAATTGTAACAAGTGAAACGCCGTGTTTCTTGCAGTATTTCAATGGATGTATCATTCATTGACATATAGTGGAGAGAGATCAGAATGGTACCCAATTGAATGGAATCAGGGTGCCCTAGTGGCAAATGGACTGGGATAACATGGTTAGATCATAGTTGAAAATGGACATAGAAAGATTGAGCTGGGATCAGAGTGCTAAGTGGATTGGCATCAGAGTGGTAAATGGCCATTGGACTGAGTTCAGAGTGGTAAGCACTAAGCAGACTGCGATCAGAGTGGTAAGCAGGTAAGTAGAATGGAATCAAAGTGGTAACTGC